>VNJS01016522.1:0-39836 GCA_008042575.1 Drosophila watanabei | reverse complement strand
GCTTTGATCTATTATAACTCTGGAACCTTGATTACCAGAGTCTTGAATTTTGGTATGCAGTTATTTATTTAGATTATCTTTCTATGTTTTAGAAATTGAAGCAGTTCTTAGGGAGATATAATAGAGCTGTAGAGGGTTTTTGCTTTGATATATTATAACTGTGGAACTTTGATTACCAGAGGTTTGGATTTTGGGATGCAGTTATTTATTTAGATTATCTTTATTTGTATTGGAAATTGAAGCAGTTCTTAGGAAGATATAATAGAGCTGTAGAGGGTTTTTGCTTTGATCTATTATAACTCTGGAACCTTGATTACCAGAGTCTTGAATTTTGGTATGCAGTTATTTATTTGGATTATCTTTCTTTACATTAGAAATTGAAGCAGTTCTTAGGGAGATGTAATAGAGCTGTAGAGGTTTTTTGCTTTGATCTATTATAACTCTGGAACCTTGATTACCAAAGTCTTGAATTTTGGTATGCAGCTTTGTATAAGATTTAAGTTATCTTTGTTGGGAGCTTTATTTAAGGGAGAGATAATATTGCCTTAGAAATATGACCCATAATAACTCTGGAACCTTGATGGCCAAAGGCTTGGGATTTGGGATACAGTTATTATAATTTCTTTCCTTATATTAGATTTTATTTATCCTTAAATGTGATCTATAATATCTCTGGAATCTTGTGAAATTGATAATTGAATTTTGGTAATTTAGAAACTAAAGCTAAGGGAAATATATTATAGCGTATATAACCAACCTATAATATCTCTGAGATCTTTATAACCACAGTCTTGTCTTTCAGTATCTAAACTATAATATGTTTTATCAATCTATATACCAAAAAGTAAACTAGAATATGAAACACTTATGTAAATATTTATAAAAAGATCCATAGATTATATAATCATAATGATATGACTCAGTTTGGTGCAGGTGGAGCTCTGTCTTTCTTTGATCTTTGCATTTTTAGTTGTGCGAGGTCTTTCTTCTCTTATTTATTTCGCTTTTTATTATGATACCAAGACATTTCGTGCCTATTCAAAGGCATAAATAATTCCCATAATAGCGCGTATATAAAAATAAAAATACAATGGAAAGAAAACCCAGCCAGTGTGTAAAGATGTCTTTTCTATATACAAATCTTGGCTTTGGGTCACGTCTCGCTGGGCGAATTCTGGCCGCTTCCGCAACGGATGTGAGATTGAATTAGCTAACAAAACCGAACGTGGGAGCGTCAAGTTCAACTGTAGGCCTAGGTCAAGTTACAAATCAGATATAATATATATAGTATATATATACTTTAATCCAAGCTGAGACGAAGCCCATCAAGCTGTCCCATCCTTTCACTTTCGTTACGTTGCGCTGCCTCTCGGTTGTCTTTGATGTAGGTCAGCGACTTAAGGATCAAATGCCCGAAAAACTGGTTGCCACCGATTGCGCAACGGAGATTGGAATTGGGAATGGGAATGGGAATGGGAATTGGATGAAGTTTGGGGTCTTCAACTTCGGAATTGGACTCGGGATGATGGGCTTGGCGTGATGATTAATATGGTAGCTGACGATGGTGAGTGCGTTGACCATCCATCATCAACCGGTGACGGTGACGGTGAATGGTGCAATGGGAACGAGTTGATATGCGATGATGATGATGAGTAAGTGTCGGCTATATATGCAGATTATATAGATACGAGCTCCATTTTCAGCTTGGTATTTAGTTGGTTTTATTTTTGGGTTTCTGGTTCAATGAGGTAACGAACATGGAGCATACAAATGAGGGTTCTTTTACACATACTCCTAACCCAGTACTTTGAATAACAATAAGTCTTTTTGAGTAGAATTTTTTTTTCTTTACTACTTTTGGAATTTTGTTAATTTAGATATATTTTCATTGCGAATTTTTTACATTTAGTTGAGAAAACTCTCTAAATTATACAAGTATGAGCTATAAAACGTAAAAGTTCTATAAAACTAGGTCCAAATTTGTACACTAAATAAAGTATATATAAAAAGAATTAGGTTAAAGTATGGTTGTATCGTCTGGTAGTTGTGCTTCATGAACCTAGAGAACACAGAAAAAAAAAACAAACAAAAATTGTATGCTGCTTTTTAATTATTTAAAAGTTCAAGACTCTTTTAATAATTATAAAGAATTTAAGATCCTTCACTTGAACTGGTTCTTGGGAGACTGCTGTATATAGATTCCTTCCTAACTATCATGATCTTTCGGAATACGACATAGTTTCTTAGGTAATTATTCTACGATATTATAATCTTTAGGATCTTCTGAGATTTTCTTTTTTATATCGAAATATATACCTAATTAAGCTTTCTAATAAAATTAGCTTACAAATTAATTATCCTATAAATTATCTAATGATCTTCTGAGCTAATTATTTTATGATATTATGATCCTATAACGATCTTTAATCCTACGCAGTAATCCATTGAATTATGATATCTATCATGATCTTCTAGGTGATTCTATGATTTTATAACGACCTTCTCAATTTAATTAAGCTCTCCTATGAAATTATTATGCAAACTAGTAATCGTATGTAACATTTTATAGTTATAATCATTATAATCCCTATCATAATCTTCTGAGGTTTACTTAGCTAATATTTTTAGAATATCATGATCCTATAAAAGAATTTTCAATAAAAATAAACTTACTTATTGAAATATCCAACAAACTAATGATCCTAAGAATAATTCCTAATTATTATAAGCCCAATCATGTTCTTTTGAGGTTTTTATAGCTACATTTTCTTTATAGGTAAATTTTAAATATTATTTATTCCCAAGTATTTTGATTCCAATCATTGTCTTCTGAAGGTTTCTAAGCTAACTATTTTACAATATTATAATCCATAATTATTACCTTTCTAATCCAATTATTTTACAAACTCATAATCCTCCAAATTATTTCCTAGCACCAATTACAAAAAAACTCCTCATTATTATGCAATCTCTTGCTGCCTTCCTGATTATCAATCTCCTTTAATGAAACCTTCTCCCTCTCCCCCCCCTCAGATCTGGTTAGAGCTGAAAATCCAACCGGATTTCAACTGGATTCACTTGCTGCGTTGATCAATTACCATGCCGGCGGCGTAGGTTCCACCTAAAAACCACTCCCATTCCCTACTGCAAACTCACTCACTCACTTTTGATATAGTTTCTCGCATCAAATGCGAATCACAAATTTCAAGCGAAAAATTTCCAAAATTCGAACTTGTATCAGAAATCAGAGAGAGAGCGAAAACTGGCAAAAATCGTGGAACGACGTGTTGGGAATTTTTAAATAATCTGGAATCTGTCCAGAGTAGATGAGAAAGTAACTTTAAGGTTTTTAAAGAAAGGTTTTTAAGGTTTAGAGAGATTTTTTTATATATATATCAAGTATTTATATCTTAAAATATATAAATACAACTTGAATGAGGCTTCTTTTATCTAAAAATATAGATTCTTTAGAAATGATTACCTCCTCTCTTTCTCAAAACCTTTTTTTAATCCCATTTATAAATCCTTTTCCGTATTATTTATATATCTTTTTATTCATAGAACTCTCTTCCTTTTAAACCTTTTATTTATAAACTCTTTTTAGTATTATTTATATATCTTTTTATTCATAGAACTCTCTCCCTCTAAACCTTTTATTATACACCATTTATAAACCCTTTTTCTTATTATTTATATATATATTTTTATTGTTCAATCTTGCCTAAAGTTACAAAAAAATATATAGATAGATAGTTAAGAAAAAAATACAGAAATACAGAGGTTTCTTTTTTTTGTTCGATCTTAAAAACTAATTCAATAATTTAATGATAGCCATGCGAGGAGGAGGCGGCCGGTGGCGGCAGGTAGGTGGCCTCCGGCTCAAAAATGGGCGTGGCCGAGTCCCCGGAGTGTCCAGGTGGGCCATATAGCTGCGCCGGCGCCTGATAGTCATAGCCCGACGGCGACGACGACGATGGTGCCTGCAGGAACGGGGATGTGGGCGTGGCATAATCATATCCAGAGATGGAATTCGATGAACTCTCGTGCTTGGCCCCGAGAAAGGCGCTGGGCTTGAAGGGTGCTTTAGAGAGCTCCAGGTCGGAGTGGACATCGGTGTGGAGAGCCTGCGGCTTGCTGGCCGTATAGCTAAAGTGTCCCAATCCCTTGTGTCCCAGCGCATACACAGGCGTCTCTCGCTCTCGCTCCTGCTCTCGCTCCCTTTCCAGCTTGTGCTCCTGCTCGAGGACCTGCTCCTGCAGCGATTCCTGCTGATGATGATCATAGCCGGGTATCAGTGGCACACCATAGCTGCTAAGGGGTGTTCCCTTGCCAAAGGGTGTAACTGGGGCCTCGTAGGTGTAGCCAGGGTGCTCCTCCGCCGGGGAACCGTGACTTACAGCTCCTCCTGAAGCGTGTCCCAATCCCAGTCCTAAGGCATGACTTAAACCATGCTCCAGGGCATGCTCCAAGCTATGCTCCACATGACTCGTCGTGGGTCCATGGCTGCTACCGATCTGGTGATGTCCATGGTTATAGCCTTGGCCAAAGCCGTGACTGTAGCCGTGACTGGAGGAACTGTAGCCGGAGCTGGGTCTGTGCAGGGAGCTGCCGGAGTACTCCGGCGAGGCCACCAGATAAGTGCTGGTCTTGTGACCGCCGCCTAGAAGATTCAAATAAGCGGATGAGCCTGCTCCTCCAGGTGCCGGATACTTGTAGCCCAAGCCATGCGAAGAACCGTGACTAAAGCTGTGACTTGGGACGTGACTTCCGATGTGACCTGCGCTGTGACCATGGTAACCATGTCCGGAGTTGGAACCACTGCTCGTGGTCTGCACAATATATGTCTCGATCTTGGGACTTGGCACATAGTGATGATGATGGGGGGGCCTGCCGTGACCTGCCGGGGAGGGAGATCCATAGGCGTAGCCATGGTGACCGCCATGAGTGGTGTAATGATGGCCGCTCTCGCTCTCCAAGTGTCCGTAGTCCGTTGAGTAGCTGGAGAGAGAGTTGCCGTGATAGCCGCCTCCGTGGTAGCTCAGCTGGTGGCCTTCATAGGCGGGCGGCAAGTACTTGTGAGAGGGGCCATGATAACTGGAGAAGCTCAAGCCTGCATCTCTCTTGGGCTTGCCAGAGGAAGAGGAAGAAGCAGAAGAAGATGAGGCAGGAAGAGAAGAAGAAGAAGCAGGAGCAGCAGAGGGAGCAGCGACAGCAGCTTCTGAGCCCAAGCTGAGGCAGCCGAGGCTCAGCAGAGCCAAGGCTAACGGTACTCCAGAGAATCTCATGCTCAGCACAAATACAAACACACACACACACAGAGTCAGAAGTTACACGCAAAAAAAAAGATAATGAAGAAATTTATCCTTAAGTCGTTCGTTGATCGTTTTATATTGAAATATAGTTAAGCGACGCGCCTCGTTCCGCAGCCGTCGACGCAGTGTTGACGACCTCCGTCGGTGTTAACCCTTTTATACATTTTCCATAACTCCTCAAACTAGCAAACTCCACTCGAAAACTTCACAAAACTAAAAAAAGAAAAAGAAACAAAAAAATGTGTAAAACAAAATCAACCCAGTGGAGGCCTCTGCCTTTGCCCCAGCAGCAGCGAAGCCGGCAGATCTCTTGCTCTCTCTTTCTTGCGTGCACTCTCTCACGCACACTGTCACCCACCCCACCCAGAGAGAGAGAGGGGCAACGGTTTTTGGTTTTCGGTTTTCGGTTTTCAGTTTCCGTTGCCGCCGCTTTGTGTGTCTCTGTCAGCGTCGACAGCGCAGCCGCAGCCTTTTACTCTTTCACTCTCACTCTCGTTGGGGACAGTGGGGCAAAATTCAATGAAAACGGGGATAATGGGAATACCATTCGAGGGATTTATAATGTGAAAAGGTCATCTCCACCTCTTGATCAGCCTCACCAGCCGATTCGATCTAGACTTGAGCGAATGAAAAAAATATTACCCATATTTTTTACATTTTATAAGGGGTTACATTGTAAAAATAAAAAAAAAAATAATATTTTAAAACTTTAACTTTAAACTTTATATGCTTTTTTGTTAACCTAATAAAAACAAAACCTATTTCCTCTTGATTAAATACTTATTAATTATTAAAAAACTCCCTCCTCAGCTTTTATGTATTTCCTCTCAAATTCACTGACTTTGTTCCACTGTGCGAATGTTGCCAACTTTTGACAGCGCCGCCGCCTCAAGTTCAAGTGACACTTTTGCATATCACATGTCGGCCCAACCACGCCCCCTTCACCGCCTCTTGGGCCCAGGCTTTGTTATTGTTGTTGCTGCTACTTGTTTTTCACTCTCTTTTGGCCCGTTCTTCGCACAAGTCATGTCGGCTTATGCGTAAATTGCATTTAATTCAAAGCAACACTCGCTTTGTCACCCCCCCACCCCACGTGCTTTTTACCTTTTCTTGAGACGCCTTACCTGCTCCTCCCTGTCCTTCTTTGCGCTCTGTAATTGTTGCTGTTTTCCCAGCTGCGCCAAATTGTTGTAATTCGAAAAGAGATTTGCTTTTTCTCTGTTCGGGATCTTAATTTGGGTCTCTGCTTTGCACGCTGATTTGGCAATAGCTCTCTGACGTTTAACCCCTCTTGTCGCCCGTTAACCCATGGCTGGGTTAGAGATTTGCACCCAAGATAAGCTTCTTAAGGTCCAAATCCCTGAGCGACTTAAGCACTTTGCTCTCTGGTGTACTTTCTCTTTTCTGTCCTTTTACCTTACCTTTATAAATCTCTCATTTGTTCTTAGTTCGTCGCTCTCTCGAGTTGCGTAGTTCTTCGGTAAAGGCTTTAACCCACACCGACTGTGCGGGGTTAATATCACCCCTTAGATGGTTTACTATTCGATTTGATAGATCTCTAAAACCACTAGAGCTAGAGTTACCAATTTTGGTATACACACTTGTAAGCTTTAACTATTTAATATTTTAATTTTTTGAAATTTAAAACTTTGTAGGGAACCAAGTTATTCAGAATAATATCAAAACCTAAACCTCTATAGATCTCTGAAACAACTAAGCCTACAATTACCAATTTTGGTATATAGGCTTATAAGTTTTAACTAATTACTCTCACAAAAGATCAAGCTTGAATAAACTTTTTTCATAAAATTAAACTTGGTGTAAGTTCGGTGTAATTATTAAACATTTAATTTTTTTTGAAATTTAAAAATTGTTACAGAACAATAGTTGTTGGATAATCCCTGATATAAAAATATAAATTATGGACTTTTATAGACTATGGGATCTTATGAATCTTGCATATTGTATGGCCAGGCGCGTCGCTGGCGCTCGCGATCCTGGTTATCCTGACAGGAATCAGTCTTCTCCATCTGGTCGACGCGACTCTTGGCCTCCTCGGCGGCCCTGGCTGCGATTTCAGCCGCCTTCTTGGTCTTCTCCCGATCATATAGCACTTCTTGGTGTATAGGCATCAGCATATTGACTCTCTTCTGGGCGGCATCCATCACAGCGAAGCCATCCTGCACCGATTTATCCCAGACCTGCATTAGCATTTCGATGCTACACAGCTTATCCTTGGCCGATTTTAGCAAATTGATCAGACCCTTTAGCTGGCGCTTCGACTGATTGAGGGCCTTGTTGGCCAGCTGATCGTTCTCCTCGTAGGCGGCCAACTTCTGGACCTCCGGCTCCAGCATGGCCCTGGCATTGCACACCTCTGCCTCCAGCTGCTCCAGCATCTGACCTTTGCCAAAGAGCACGGCATCGGCGGCATTGGCCGCTGCGGTGGCCTTGTCCGCATATTCGGTTTTAATTTTATCAGCGGCCGCCTTTACGGCCGGTGCCATGTCATCATTAGCTTTCTTGGCCTCCTTGGCAGCTTGTATGGCAATGCCGGAGCTACGTTGCTTGGCATTCTCGCAATTATCCTGCATTTTCTGACCAAACTTGTGCGAACGCTCACCACAGTTGCTGCTGCTGCTGCTGCTGCTGCTACGTCCGCATCCTACATTGCCTTCGTTTCTGTTGCAGTTTCCGTTTCCGTTTCCGTTACCATTTCTATCTAGATCTCCGTCATCGGTACGTCCGTAACCGATGTCGCCACCATCGCCGCCATTAACCAAGTCGTAGGAGTGCATACGCTTGGGACGGTGGCGTTGGTATTGGCCACCACTGCTGGCCAGCAAACAGGTCACAATCGCTGCGTACAGAATCCACATTATATTTCTCGTCGACTTTATAATTGATTATATATTTTTTGTTCAGGTTCCGTAGTCGACAGGGATATAACATCGACTGAGGAATGCTTTCAATGCCTCAAAGTGCTTGCTGACAACCTAGGGACAAGGCCTACTAGATGAAAGCGAAAGTTAAATGACTTAAATTCCAGTTCTCTTGGCCAAGTATGCCTTGGTTTGAACCCGTCAAAGTCTTTGGTTTTAGTCAAACTCATTCCCATTCTCAGTCTCAGTTCGAATTCGTTTGGAAAATGTCGAAGTCTAAAGTAATTCTTATATTTTTATTCCTGCTGGGCATCTTGCCCTGTTTGGAGAGCTACAACTATTTGTTTATCGAACCCTATGAGCGTAATAATTACGATGATGCTGAACCCCAACAGAATGGACGTTATGGCCGAAGTGATTACCAATGTGGCAACAATGATGGCAATAAGCAGGGCTGTGCCACCTCTGTGGGCGCCGGGGATCCCAAGAAGATAGCCTATGGCATAGCCCAGAAGGCGGCCCAGGATGCCAAGGCTGCGAATGATGCACAAATGGGTGCCGCCGAAGCGGCATCCCATCAGGTTCGAGCCGAGCTCGCCTACAAGGCCCAGCAGTCGGCCAAAGCAGCCGAAGCTGCCTTGGCTGGCAAACAGCAAATCCTCGATCAGATGCGTCTGGAGATGTCCGACTCGGAGTCAGCTTTGGCCACAATCACAGCTGCGGTGCCAAAGTTTGGGGATAATGCCGAACTGTTGCGTTCCGTTTCCCAAAAGTCGGATATGCAGCTGTCGTATATGAAGAAGATCGTTGAAATAGCCAATGCACATTTTGTGAATGACCAGAAGATAGCCAAGGGCGCACAGAAGGAGGTCGTCGAGAAGACGGCCTTACTAAATGCAGCCAAGCAGCGATCGGAGATAATCAATAATCGTTTGGCTGAGGCCACCAAGGATCTGGAGGATACGAAGGCGGCGGCCTACAAGGCCTCCTGCGCAGCAGTCGAGGCCAAGCAGAAGGCGCAGCGTTCACGTCGCGGCTCCTGGATCTACGAGGATACGTGGCAATAAGTGTTCAGGGAAGTCTCTCAACTTGTTCTATATATTTTATTTCGTTCGTTTTGAAATTATTGTTTCAATAAAATGCGAGTGAGCATGGTTATAAATATTAATAAGTTTGTTTATTAATAATTTTATTATGTTTATGCTAATCTTTTATCTTTGTTTGGCAATAACTGGGGGAGAGTCTCTCAACTTGTTCTATATTTTATTTCGTTTGTTTTGAAATTATTGTTTCAATAAACTGCTCTTATCAAAATGTATTAATAAGTTTAGTTTATTAATAATTTCTTCATGTTTATGCTGATCTTTATGTTAATTTATCTTTGCTTGGGAATAAGTGGGAAAGTCTCTCAACTTGTTCTATATATTTTATTTCGTTCGTTTTGAAATTATTGTTTCAATAAACTGCTCATATCAAAATGTATTAATAAGTTTAGTTTATTAATAATTTCTTTATGTTTATGCAGATCTTTATGTTAATTTATCTTTGTTTGGGAATAAGTGGAAAGTCTCTCAACTTGTTCTATATTTTATTTCGTTTTCGTTTTGAAATTATTGTTTCAATAAACTGGAGTGTGAGCATGCTTTTATTAAAATGTATTAATTAGTTTAGTTTGTTAACAAGAAAGGAAGCTAACTTTGGCACGCCGAAGTTTGAATACCCTTGCAGATTCCAATTGTATAAATTATAATCTATCCCAATATTATATAATATGAATTACTTTCATATTAATACAATTTTTACAGTTTTACATTTTGTACATTTTTTCACATTTTTACATGTAAAGTAAAATGTAATTTTTCTCCACGTTTACCGATCGTTTGTATGGCAGCTATATGATATAGTCGTCTGATTCTTATAAAATTTACAAGAAAATTCTGAAAAAATATGAAATACTAGTATCTCAAAGTAGAAGAAATTATCTTGAAAACTGACAAAGCTATAATTTTTTTTCTGAAAATTTCACGACCGTTCCTATGGGAGCTATATGATATAGTAGTCCGATTTTTATAAAATTATATCCAAAAATCTAAAATAATATATATAGCTTATAACCGAGAGTTGATCAAGATATGTTAAAAAACAGTAAAGTTATAATTTTTTTTCAACAAATTTAAGGATCGGTTGTATGGCAGCTATATGATATAGTCGTCCGATCCGGCTCGTTCCGACTTATATAGTAGTGAGAGTATACAGAAGAATATCTGCAAAGTTTCAATCAGATAGCTTTAAAACTAAGGGACTAGTTTGCGTAGAAACGGACAGACAGACAGACGGACATGGCTAGATCGACTCGGCTGTTGATGCTGATCAAGAATATATATACTTTATAGGGTCGGAGAAGACTCCTTCAATGCGTTGCAAACTTCTGACTGAAGGGTATAATAATTTCTTTATGTTTATGGTGATCTTTATGATAATTTATCTTCGTTTTCAAGTCGTGTGCTCCAAGTTGATGTAATAACCAGGCAATTGCCGCCCCAAACTGTGGCTCAGACTGTGGCAGTTGCGCAATCTCTACCTGGCCAAGGTCACACCTGCCACGTCGATCGAGTTATAATTTCGCCGATTTGCGACTTGTGCGGAGAGACTCAGACGCGCGACGCCCGTAATTGAGGCATTTGAAAGTGCCAGAAAATTGCCAGAAATAGAGATAGAGCTAAAGATGGAGATCCGATCCGATCCACGATCCGCCCATGGTAAAAGTTGGCCTTAACAAAAACCGCCGCAAAGAGCCGACGTCTGGTGGGCGAGTCATCATCATCATCATCATCATCATCTTTATCATCATCATCATATTTATCATCATCATTGTCGTTGTTACATGGGCTCAGGGAAGACTTTAACCTGCTCCCAGACCCCCAGAGAGTGAAGTTTCGTATCTGCGAGTGTGCGTGTGTGGAAAGACCTTTCCAATTGGCCATAATGGACATAAGAAATACCAAGAATTCAAACACTTAACATATTTATTACGAAAATAAAACAAACTATAAAAGTCTACAGATATAAGTCTTGTTTATTTATATTAATAACTAAAACCTTAATGATCAAGATGATTTTGATATTGGTAAAGGTAAATAGGTAAAGTTTAAAAAAAATTAAATTGTAAGTTATAAATTGGAAAGCAAATGAAAACTTTGGTAATCAAATATTTTACTTCATTTAAATGAATTTTTAAATTATTTTAAAATTACCAAAAAAAAAAAAGAGAAATTCTTAAAGGTACAATAGTAAAATTGAAAAATTTCGAAGGTACAATAAAAAAGACAACATTTTGAAGGTTAAGTCACATAGGTACATTTTTAAAAAGTAAAATAGAAAAAATATATTGAAAGGGTACAACAGAAAAGGTCAATTTTTAAAGTTTCAGTAGCAAATATACATTTTTAAGGGTAGAAAATAAAGTACTTTTGAAGATTCTTTTCCGAAGGTACAATTATTTAAGATACTTTTTTAAATGTAAAGACGCAATAGGTATAATATACAAGAAACATTGGAAAAGGTTTAATTAAAAAGAAATAATTAAAATGTTCTAATAAAAAAATATATTTAAAGTATTAAACGAGTAATAAAAAAATAAATAATTAAAATGTTCTGATCAAAAAATATAATTCAAGTATTAAACGAATAATAAAACAGATTAATTTTCAAAACAAAAGCAATATAAAGATGGTAGATTTTGTATACTTTTAGCCTTTTCACTTTTTAGGTACATCTAAGAAAGGTATTAACAAGGGCTCAATTACAAGGATATAATTCAAAAATAAACTTTTATACGAGTACAATAACACACGGTACATATTAAGGTG
This sequence comes from Drosophila watanabei, assembly GCA_008042575.1. NCBI lineage: Eukaryota > Metazoa > Arthropoda > Insecta > Diptera > Drosophilidae > Drosophila > Drosophila watanabei. Next base: position 27,773 of record VNJS01016522.1, on the reverse strand, counting down.
ATATATTTTGTAAACTTTTTACCGTTTTAGATGTACCTAATAAATGTATTTTAACAAGGGCTCAATTACAGGAATATAATAACGAATATATTTTTTTTTTACAAGTAAAATAACATACTTTACATTATTATAGATAATAAAATGGGTACATTTTTAAGTACATCTTTCAAATTTAAAAAAGTACAATAATAATTACACTTATGGGTACATGTACCTTGACTTAAAATAAGAAAAATATAATGAGTATTTTGGAGTTATCTATATAGTTTCAAGTCTAACTTCTTACTAGATTGTACAGATTACTGGGCGATAAATAGACATAACCTCCTCCTCCTCCTCCTGCTGCTCCCCTTGAGAGCTGTGAACCCTCCGCCACTGGCTTGTAGGGATGAGCATGGAATGGTGGCTCCTCCAGTTGCTGTTGCTGCTGCTTTTGCTGTTGGTGATTCCTTTGAGTGGGTGGCACCACCTGGTTCTCCTCCTCCTCATCCGAGTAGCCAGCAAAGGGTGAGGGCCGAAAGGGTAGGCCAAAGTGTCCAGCCTGAGGAGGAGGAGCAGCCAAAGGATGGACCTGAAGTTGAGGCGTAAATAAGCCCAAGAGGAGGGGCTGTTGGTAAGGATTCTGGTAAGGATTCTGTTGCTGCTGCTGGTAAGGATTTTGCTGCTGCTGCTGCTGCTGGTAAGGATTCTGCTGCTGCTGCTGCTGCTGCTGTTGCTGCTGATCCTGTGGCACTGGTGGAAAGGTCTGCGGACCCGTATATCCCGGACTTAGTTGTGAAGCTCCCGGCAAGCTGGTCAACCTGGCAACTGTGGGCAGGATCAGGGGTCGCCAGGGCATCGAATAAAGCCAGGAGTTGTGATAGCTAATCCCCGGCTGCTGCTGCTGCTGAAGCTGAGCCTTAATCGTTGCGAAACAGCTGGCCAGGATGAGGACATAATGTGGCAATTGCATAAGGCCGAACATGCTGCTCCAGATGGATGCTCTCCGGCAAGTGCTGGCATTGGCCCCGACACCTTGGCCATATATATGAAGCCCTCGACTGTCATCCGATCTGAGTGGTTCCGCTGTAAGCGATATGGCCAGCTTCCTCCTCCGCCGCCAAGATGCAGCTTCATCTGCAGACTCTTTCTCTTGGTTGCGCAATCCGGCATCGGATATTGAAGCTTCCTCTGGCTTAAGATCGAGTTTTTCTTGCAGTTTACTTTAATTTATTTAAATATTTTATCTTTAAAAATTATATATTTAATATTACTTAAAATTCTTTTAATTTTCTTTCGGGCTTTAATGATTTTTTCGGCTCTTAACGCTTGCCACACACGATGTTGCAATGTGGCAAAAGTCTGCAAATTGCCGCCTGGTGTGGCTCTTAAAACGATCAACAATCCATGTAACCGAGACGCAAGTGGAGTCGAAGTTGGAGTCTCTTGCCCTTCGAATGCAACATTTTCCAGTTGAGGAATTTCCCAGATTACCTGGCTGCCAGTCCCAAGGTGGTTTTCCCTGGCAGATCGTCAGCCACTTTGAATGATTTTAACTATTAATATCATCAACATCATATAGGGCTTTGGCCTCTTTCTAATTCATTAAAAATGTATTTGTTATTAAAAGGTTGAAAATGAAATGTAAACCCTGTTTTATATAGTTTAATTTAGTTATATAAATATTAAATCTAAATAATCAAATATAAAACATACTTTCAGCAATTTTCCCTCAAAAATGAATAACAAAAGAGTCAAGAAAAATGTATTTGTATTTACATTTTAAGAAAGTTTCATAAATTATACTAAATTTATAATAATTTATACTTAATTTATTAATTAATTATACTTAATTTAAACGTATATTAAAGTTTTAAAAAAGTTGGTTTCTATTTAGAATTTAAACGAAAACTTTGACGAATTAAATAAATTTACTAAATTTTAACCGCTTTTTGAACCAACAGCTATTTTTTTGCAAATGAATAACATTAGGCATGGCAGAAATGATTTAAATATCAATACTGTTCGATAATTAAAGCATAGACCGATATAAAATCTATTGAGATATATCTTCGATCAATATTTGAATGTTTTCTCCGTTTCTTATATCGGACTGTGCCAAAAAAGAGCCTTAACTTAACTTATATATATTTTTGCTTAAAGAAATTCTAAGAGATTGTACAAAAATCAATCAAATACGTTTTAAAAAGGTTATTAATATCGATAAAAATTAATTAAATATTCAAAAAATATATCAGATACAAATATCGATAATATATATATACATTTTAAAATAAATACTATATTTTTTATTAATAAACATATATTGGTATTTTCTTCTTAAGTAAATGCCATATTTTTTTATTGATGAACATTTATTTATATTTTCTAGACCAATATATTTATCGATAAATTACAAAGAAAAAAAAAACATAAAAAGATATAAAAATAATTAACATTTTTCTCATACTTTTCAAACTAATATCAGCTTTTGATGGTTAAATGCACTATTTTTCGACATTTCACGTTTCGATATATTCAATATGATATTGAAATCGATTAAGTTGACAAAAAATCATGGCGAACCTATCGATTAAGAATTTGTGAATTTAATAATAATACTTTTTTGATTATTTCGATATTTTAAAGCTAAAGCAATCTGGTTAAATATTTACATTTAAATATATATCAAAACTTGAAGAAATTTTCAATATAACATAAAAAGCAATACATTTATCGATTCATCATAACAAACTCATCGACTAAGAATTTTTATATTAAAAAGATATTCACAATTTTTCGATACTTTTTTGATAATTTCAATATTTTAAAGCTAAGTGCCATATGTCTAAATACTTCACATTCAAAAATATATGTTTTTTAAATCTCAACTAAATGTTTAATATAATACAGAAAGCAATACATGTCTTAATAAATCATAAAGGACTTAACCTCTTGATTAAGATTTCCCCAATAAACCAAACCAGGAAAGCAAAGTTCGACTTTGCTAAAACAAATAACAAGCACCAAATATATATACCAAAAAAATTGCTACCATTAAGTTAACCATTTCCATTTGGTGTTAATAACTTAATTAAGGCCTGGTCAAAGATAATGCTCAAATATTTGCCAGCTAAATCGGTTTGCATATGCCTTAAGCCCTTTGACTTGAATATACAGGTAATACCGCAACGATTTGTGGCATGACTTAAACTCAGATATTACAGGGCTTAAAAAAAGAGACTTCCGTGCCGAAAAAAATGAAAGTGGCAAGCGGACAGGTAACAGCTTTGGCGTGGCAACATTTCAATTCCGATGACTCGACTTGATCGATAATGGTGCCAAAAAGTCGGCCTGCGAAATGCAATATTTATTTACGTGGGCTTCCTGCAGCTGCAACGAAAGTTGCCACAAGCCCCTCTGGCCGGTTGCCAATGCAAAAGATTATTATTATTATTGTGTGGGAGTTGCTATTGTTTTTTTTTATATATCTCTTGTAATGTTTTTTGATGTTTTTGTATTATTTTTTATTGGTTTTACCTTCACCTTAACGGAACTCCAAGGGAACTTGTTTGAAATCTCAGCCGAATTTTGCTTGAATCTTGCTTAAATCTCTGTTGAATCTCTTTTGAATCTCTTTTGAATCTCAGTTGAATCTCTGTTGAATCTCTTTCCCATTTGCTTGAAGCGGAAGCCGGCACGAAGAACGTCTCTAATTTTCGGCCCTCTAATCGCTTCTCAAGTCTGAGAAAATTATAAACAAATTCTCGCAATTATCCAACAGAAAATCAGCGTAATCAAATTAGCCATGCTCTTAAATAAATTAAATTAAAACCAAGGTCGTTCAAGTGGCTTCACCTTTTGCGGTATGATATCATTTCTTGCATTGTTTCTTCTTTTATTAATTGTTTAAAATAAGCTTAGTTTTGTCTGGGTTTTAGTTTAACAATAGGAGAGTCTTGGCTTTGTTTAATATTTATTAAGGTTTAAGAACTGTGAAAAAAGAGGCTTAAGACTGTTTGTGAGTTTAAAATGATTTAAATTTGTTTTTTGTTGAAATTTTAAAGCTATGTTGTAAGAAAAAATATGTAAATAAATGTTATTTAATCATTTATTCTTTTAATAAATATAAAATAAATACTATTTAAGCCTTTATTAAGGCTTAAAAACTATAAAAACAGAGTCTTAAGACTGTTTGTGAGTTTAAAATGATTTCAAAATGCTTTTCTTGAAATTTCAAATGTTGTAAGAAAAAATATGTAAATAATAATAATGAATAAATAATAAAACAAATAATGATTAAATAACATTATTTAATTATTTATTTTTTTTTAATTATAAAATAAATATGATTTAAACCCCTAATCAATTAATATATCTTTATTTTCACCCTATTTCCCTTAAATAAAGTACTTTAAATTATGTTCACCAAATTATATTTATATTTTATAAAATATATAAATGTATATAAAAAAAAAAAATGATACAAGTTTGTACAATTTGAGCTTCAAAAGTTCACTTCAAACTAAAGTATTTTTCTGGGAAAATGCCAATGCTGAAGTTTAGGTTTCTTGAAGAATTTTCTTTGCAGATTTTTCCTCACTCTCAACTTGAGATCTTAGGGAAAAACCTTTAGAAAATGGGAAAATATTTAGTAGTAAGGCGCCTGGAACTCTCGGCTGGGATGGTTAACTCCATTCTGGGAGGCAGGAGAAGAGGAAATGGAGCCCGGAGAAGTGCTATATGAGGCAGGAGAGGTGGCATGGGAGCCCGAAGTAGTGGAAAATGTGGCAGGAGAGGTGCTTTGATAGCTTGGGGAAGTGGAAAGGGAGCTGGGAGAGGTGGAATAGATTGCTGGAGAGGATTGCGCATAGGCGCTCACAGAGAACTGACGATTGCCTCCTAAAGGGGAGTACGAGGACGAAGGTCCTCGCTCCTTTTGCGGCCACTCCCTGTGCGTGCTGTGAGTGGAGGGAAGCTGATAGGAATGCGACTGCATCTGCAGGTAGTCCTTGCCGCTTGAGGAGGATGCTGACCCGTGCTGATTCACCGGCGAGGCAAAGGTGTGCTTTCGATACGCCGATGGCAAACCTTGGTTCAGCAGGCGATTATCCTGGGAATCCAAACCAATAAAGCGATCATGCTCCGCATCGCTGGACAGCGTGTACGTGGGCACCAGCTTCACATCCTTGCCCGGCTTGGCAAGGATCTTCTGGCTGCTGGCATGAGCCTCTGCCGTTGGTAGCTTCTCCAGTTCGTGTTCCTGAATGGGATGCCACAAGCTGTCGCCATGGTGATGGTGCTGCTCGTGATGATCGTGCTGATGTCCATAGTGTTGGCTTTGGGCGGAGCCTGGCCAGGATTCGGAGCCTCCTAGCTGCTGTGAGTGCTCATTGTGTCCACGATTGGAGTTCCAGGACTCTACTCCATGACTTCCTTGCTGCCAGGACTCACCGCGCTGCTGATTGTATTCATTCAGCTGCTGGTTGGAGTTCCAGGAACCTCCTAGTCCTCCCTGACCTGGCTGGTAATGATGATTCTGCTGGGCAAGACCTTGATGGTGCTGCTGGTCATGACCTGACTCGTAGGAGTGCTCATTGTGGTGTCCTCCGGAGATCTGCTGGTGCTGCTGGTAGCTATTGTAGCTCTCCTGATGATGTCCTCCAGGGATCTGAGGCTGAGATTGCTGGTGAGCCAGGCCCTGGTAATGATAGGAGCTCTCTTGGTGTGGCTGATAGCCAGAGATTTGATTGGGATGATGGTGTTGTTGCTGCAGATGATGCTGCTGCTGCTGCTGCTGCTGCAGATGATGTTGCTGCTGTGAGAAGACAGACTGCCAGGAGTTCTCCTGCTGTCCCTCATAATATTCCTTATTGAAAGGACCATTGAAGCCCTGCGGATGTCCCTGCTGATGATGATGATGCTGCTCCTCCTGATGCGTCTCCTCGGCGGGCAAATACTTGTGGGCGGGTCCATTGTACCGATAGCCGTTCCTATTATTATTGACCAACTGCTGGGGGCCACCAACCACCACGGCCTGTATGGAGGATACTCCCAAAAGAGTGGCCAACAGGAAGATCTACAAAATAACAAAAATAAATCAAAATTAGAGATGAAACCATAAGAAATAGAAAGAAATATCGCACCTGGACGGCTCTGAGCTTCATCTTGGCTGGACTGTGCTGATTGTGCGCTGAATGCTGAGTGAGCAGTGGCTGGCTTTTGGCCGAAACAAATACGTTTTATAGCCGCCAACCAACGGGCACCACCTGCACCATCTATGATCTTGAATAATATCTCGGAATCTGTGCGTGAGCGGCGGCTGAATTTCAGCCACAAATAAATGACACACAAAATAGAGCAGCAGCTATAAAAAAATTGCCCGAGTCTCACGTAATTTACATCAGATTCTTCTAGACATATCTTTACTCTTGTTATCTTTTTTGGGTTTCTGCATAAACTATTTAATATCTCAAGTCAGAACTAAGCTTTAGAGAGTACATCTTAGTTTTTGGGTTTTTCTACTGGCGGCACTTTTACTTTGACTTACACAACTTCCCCGAGGCTGAACCCCTTGTGGGCGGCCTCATAATTGAACGCAACAAATATTTAATTATATCATGTACATATATTTATGTATATTTAATAAATATATACATATAAATAAATATGTATATTTATATGTAAAAAAACTCAATGAAAGCGAAGATTGAAGCAAAACAAGAAACAGCAAAATAAAGCGAAAATTAAAAAATGAATCATAAAGCATGGGCAGCACTTTGCTGGCTTGCCGATATATTGTTTATAATTGTTTTTGAATTATCGATATCGATTTTAAAATGTTTTTAATTTACTTAAATTATAAGAACATTAAAATCATTAACTAAGAAATAATTTAAAGACACTATAAAAAGCAACTGTTTTTTTTTATAAGGAATTAACAAAAATTAGCCACTTGTAATAAATATATCAATAATATCAATGATAATTTTATTATCGAAAACAAAACAAAGATATCGAAATAATAATAACTCCGATATTTTAAAGTTATTTTAATTCTCTATTTTCTGTGAATTTTTAAAAATAGTTTCGTTTAATTTTCAATAACTTTTAATAACTTAAAACATATTATAAAGTTTGATAAACATATCGAACAGAGTAAAAGTAAAGAGGAGAGTATCGATTAATTGATATTTTTACAGCTCTAAAAATCAGCTTATTTTATTATATCAGTAGAAAAGAATTATTTTTTTTCAGATTGTTCTCTTTAGGTCATTTAACGACATATTTTTTGTTTCTTGTCTTATTTCTAACCATTTCTCACATAAACAAATATAATTTATTATTTTTTATTGAAATTATGAATCAATTTAATAGTTTTCCACCATTTATTGAATACTGAATGCGAAATTAAGGTACTTTCAAAGGCCTGAAAGTAGGCATCGAAAAATACAGCTAGCAGATGAAAAATAATATAATAATAAGAAAAGTCTATGCGAAGTTATTCAAATGCAAAGCATCGTTGTCATTTCCAATATCGGCCACCAGCTGCAAGAGAGTACCGCTCTCTGGATCTCGCCGCCTTCCACTAAGTCCTTCATACGCGAAATTGCCTCTCCCGGCATTCTCAGTTCATTCCAGGAAGAGAGCACTTCCAGCATGGCGGCGTCGACGTCGGCCAAGAAATTTCTCGACACACAATTTTGTCGCAGGAAGAATGCTGTTGGTCCGCGATTGGTCCGCGCTAAAAAGTGTTAATTCTAGAGGTCATTAAAGAGTTTAAATAAATGCTTGATAACGGGCATTGATTCGATCGAGAGACGCGCGGGGTGAGCGAAAGTGAGCAACGAAAAAAGTGCGAGAAGCGGGAAAAACAACGGGAAAAATCGAAATCGCCGCCGATATTCGCGGTTTCTGTACCCCGCCGTGAAAAAAAAGCCCTCCACAGGAATAGGAAGCCTCGCCGTGGATCAAAGTGTGAAAATCCAAATTAAAAGCCGGAAAACTACACGCGCATTGCCAATAAGAGCCTTTTCGTGTATTTTTTTTATTTTTGTTGTTGTGCAAGTGAAACAGATCCAGTGATTTAAAGAAGTCCCGCTTTTTTCCGTCCCGCTTTTGTGCTCTTCTTCTTCCTTTGCTTGCAAATGCCGTTGTTTTTCGGTATACCAACACAAGGAAAAAAAAGGAGCCCCAAAAGCGAAGCGGAGAAAAGAGAGAGAGAGAGACTGTGGTTAAGGAAAAGTTATTTTGTTATTTTTGTTTGGTGTATGTGTATATATTTTGTGTATTGCGAATTTAAGCAAGGAAGAGACAACGGAGAGCGCTTCTGTTCAACACAAACAAACGGGTGAGTGGCGATCATTTGTTGTTTTTCCTTTCCCTCTCCTTGTTATATTCTTTTCCTAGGCTTTCCTTAGGTTTTGTGTTTCTGACCTTGAAAATTGAATGCAAGCAATCGAGGAGAGACTGCTCTCTCGCGGGAAGTAGATCCTGGAACACGATCCACATTTGTGGATTGAAAATCTCAGGCGGCGTTTGTTTTGATTTTTTGGCTTAAAACTTAAACTGGCAATTATTAGCAAAGAAAAGTAACCTAGAAATAATTTGGTAAGAATAATGAATCAAAATATTAATAATAAATATTATTTATATGCATATCTCTCCTGTCTGGTTTACTTTATTTATATTAATATAAAATATTTTACAAAATTACCCAACTGAAATCAAATTTCATATTTTAATTAAAGCATTTTTCTTTGCTTTCAATTCATTTATTCGATTATTTTGCGCACTTTCTCTCTCGCTTTTCTACATACACAATAAATAATCGTACTTAGACTTAGCTACTAGCAACACACAAAAAAAAAAGAGTAATAACAATAACAAATAGCATATACAATCGAGCCAAGCACGAAGCTCTGGCCTAAAATCAGCTACTAGGGGGGCTTTAATTAGGGTAATTAGTGTAATTAGTGGCTTTAATTAGAGGTTACTACTTGGGCGGCGGCCTCAGGGCAAGACTGGCCTCCAGATCCTTAACTTCGGAGGCTCTTAGCTGCTTCTTGATCGCCTCCTGCCGGGGATGAGCCCCCCCATTGCCTCGCTTTCCCCGCTTACCCGTTGACCCGCCCGCCCCCTGGGAGGCCACACCCAGACCCTGTCCCTGGCCCTGGCCCAGACCCCTCGACCCGCCCTTGTACGTATGCTGGTAGCCATAGCCCTCGGGATTGTTGTTGAACTTGGGACTGTAGCTATCGTAATCCAAACTCTGATGCTTCACCGGATGCTGGGCGTGGATGTGCGAGTGCTGGGAGTGCTGGGAGTGGGCATGGCCATGACTATGCTGGTGACCATGGCCATGGGCCTGGGCATGGGCATGGGCATTGGCCAGACGCAGGCCCGACGTGTCCACCCAAGAGGAGTCGTGGTCATGCTCGTGCTCGTGCTCCTCCAAAGGCTCCTTCTTCACCACATGATAGTGATGATACGGCTGATGATGATGATGCTGATGGTAGCTCTCCTCGTTCTCCAGCTCTGTGGGCTCCGGTTCGGCAAAGTAACCCCCATAACCCTTGTAATCCGGATCCACCGAACTGGTGCTGGCCTTTAGCTTGTGCCTTTGGTACTCGTGAAGAGCCGCCGCCGCTGCTGCTGCTTGCTCCTTGCTCTTGTACGGCAGCGAGTTGATGTCATGATAGATCTCCGAGTTGAAGTACAACTTGTGCGGCGTCTTGCCTCTCTCTCGCTCTAGATCCTCCCGGGAGGAGTCACGCTCTCGCTCCGGCGTGGGCACCACATGCGACAGATCGAACTCCTCGATGTTCTTTAAGGCGGCGCCATGATCAAAGTGCTCGGCACTCTTCAAGGGCAGCGTGTAGGGCTTCGATACCGTCTTCACGGTGGCCGTTTGCAGCGGTGCCCGGGTCTTGATCTTGTATATAAACTCCACATTGGGGGATAGCTCATCTACGGGTAGATCGGGTGCCTGGTAGGCGGTCTCTGTCTCGGATTGAAAGTGTTGCTGCTGCTGTTGGGGGAGAGGCGACTTCTGGCTGGTACTCCTCACCTTGCCCACGGTGATCTGTTGATGCTGCTGCTGCACGGGATGCTGGTGATGCTGCTGCTGGTGGTACACCTGATGGATCTGCTGCTTGGACTGCTGCTGCTGCTGCTGCAACACTGGCGCCACTGTGTACTTGGGTCGCATGGTGCTGCTGCTGTAGCGCTTATCCTCCAAGGACGACGAGCTGCCCGTTTGCGTCTTGTAGTAGCTCTTGGTTATGGTGGAGGCCTGCGGCAGTGGCGGTGGTGGCGGTGTTACTGGCTCCTGGGGTGTGCTCAGGATCTTACCCTCCGCCTCCAGCTCCTTCATGTACTTGATCACAGATTTCTCAATCTGTTTCATTATCTCGGACTTGGGTATCTCCGTGGAGGCGGATACCCGCACCTTTTCCTCGGCCTCGGCCTCCAGATTTCTATAAGGATACTGGCCATAGTTGTAGTTGCTGGCAGGGCTACTGCTATGGTACTTGGGTCTATAGTGTCGCTCGATCTCCTCCTGAACGGGTATAAGACCCCGATTGTGCGGGTCTCCTTCAGTGGAGGAGGAGACGGAGGAGGATCCCTCGTAAATGTCGTAGCTTCTTGTGACCGGTTCCTTTTCATAGACAGGAGCTGGCACTAAGCCAGGAGAAGCATTCAATGAAGAGGATGCCAAGGAGGAAGCTGTGGCGGTAGAGCTTAGAAGATGGAGTTGCTGTTGCTGTAGGTGTTGCTGTTGCTGCTGCTGGTGTTGCTGCTGCAGGTGTTGCTGTTGCTGCTGCAGTTGCTGCTGCTGTTGCTGCTGTTGCTGCTGCTGCTGTTGCTGCTGCTGGTGTTGCTGCTGTGCCTGCAATTCCTTTTGCAGCTGCAACTCCAATTGCTGCTCTCGTACTCGCTCCCTCTGGTCAATGTAACTCCTCTGGGTGGAGGAGGAGGAGGTGGCCGGCATCTGGCTGGATGTCTTTAGCTGAATCTGCACTGGTGGCTGATTGTAGGCCAGCTTAATGGCATTGGCCACATACTCCGCCGCCGATTGAGAGTCCTCCAGGTTGACAGCGGCTCCTGAGCCCGGGCCCGATGCCGCCGTGGTGGAGCTCAGCAGGAGTTTGGGATGCACTTCTTGCTCGGGACGCACCAGATTAAGCTCCACGTGGCCATAGTTGTAATCTGGGAGAGGAAATTGGAGAATTAGTTGGGTTTTTTTGGGAAGTAAAGCTTAAGAACTATGGAATTAAATTGGCTTTAAATTTAAGCTAGGTTTAGTTTAAAGTGTAAGTAATATTTGCATACTTTTGGGCCTTACATAAAATTTGGAAATCTGTTTGTTTTACTTTTATTTAATATTTAATTAATATTCTTTTAGTATTCTGTATAAATGTGGTTTTATTGTATAGTTTTTGTTTGTTTTATGTATATTTTTATTTATTTAATATCTTTGAAACCTTTTCCCCGAACTCACCTTTGCTGGTCCCCTCTTTCGTTCTACTGTGTATCACCGATCCTCGCCTGGGGTAGGTCCTTTCATCTGATCCTCTTCGACTGGCCGCCAAAGCCAGCTGGTCGGGCACTGACTTGTCACCAGTGTCCTCCAGCGAGGTGAGACTGACACCAGCTCCTCCTGCTGATCCTGAGCCAGTGCGACGTCGGTTGTGACCCGAAGTGCCAGAGGTCACAGAAACGGCACTGCACAGCGTGGACATCTTGGAAAAAGTATTGGAAATTTATGAATACCAAATTAAAATATATTTTTTAATATTAGAATAAATAATATTTATAGTTTCAATAAGCAAAGCTATCAAGAAATTCAATGTTAAATGTCTAACAAAGTTATTTAGCGAGCTAACCTTTTTTCTCAATCTTTAGTTTATTATTTATTATTTTTTATATTAAAATATGAGGGGGGCGTGGTCTGTCAACCGATACTAAATGCTGCCTAGCCTTCGTCTTGTTGTTTTTACCTCGCTTTGGGCCCATTTCTTTCTGTGCCCACTTGGCAATTAAACTAATTAAACATGGCCAATTCACTTTCGCTTTAAAAGGGGTGGTAAGAGAGGGGGGGGGCTTTGATTAATGTGGAGGCTGGGGAGAAGGAGGGGCGGTCATCCATCCATCCACTGGAAAAACAGACAGCTCAATTTCTGTTTGATTGAGCCCCGCGCTCAGTTGGCCAAGTTCAATGGCCAAGTTCGTTGGCCAAAGAGGGAGGCCAATGAAACATCAGCATGAAAATACTTGCGGCACGCAATTGTAACTATAACTGCGGCCAAGTGGATCACGTTTACAAAAACGATTAGCGCTGCATCGAAAGCCAAATATGGGGATTCCCCTCCAGACATGATTTCCGCAGCAAATGTATTCTTTAGAAATTTTTTGTAAAGTGTGTAGAGTTCTCGTTATTATGCTTTTCAGGAGTATTTATTTATACTTTTAGTTATGTTTTTATTTGATATTTTTTATTGGTTATTTGGGTATTAAAAAAAAGTATTATTAATTTTTATAAGCTATTATTTTTTTTGGCATACTAATTAAAAAGCTTTCGAAAACACGAATGTAATAATTGCAGAATTATTTATAGAACTTGCCAGAAAATGCCTCTAAATTTAAATAAGAACATGATATAAATATATTTAATAAGAAAATAAAAATGTAATTAAACTTTTTAAATTTCATTAAATAAGACATTAACATATTACAATTAAAATTGACTTTTCAGACTTTGAAGTGGGTTTTAAAAATTAAATTTCCTTTGGATAAATTTAATTATAATTTAAGCACATTAAATATTTACGAAATTTTGTAATTTGAGCTAAGAAAAGTTTATTTTTTAGATTCGAAGCTGATAACATTTTTTCAGTAAGATTTTATTGAATTTCATTGGAAATTAAATTAAATAATATAAAGAAATGGAATTTTTATTACTCTGACAAATTTATTTATTTATTTAATACATTTTTAAAGATTTTTTTTATGAAAACAAAAGTTGAAAATTGTAATTAAAAAAGAAAAAACAACTATGAATTGGAAAACTTTTAAAATGTCCTTTGTCTAACATCCAAGGCTATTTTTCTAGGACCTTTAAATTACAACAAAATGTATTGAAAATTTTATGGAATATCTCTGAAATACTCCCAACTATTATTCTTTAAAAAAACCACACACTTTTTCACACTTTTATAATTAAATTCAGAACAGGAAACTATAATTTTTCTTTTCACAATTCACAAAATACAAGAACCAAAAAAAAACAAACAGAAGGTAATCCCAAAGCGTTGTCTGCGGTAATCCTTCCTCCTTTTTGGACACTAAATACTTACAGCCAAGAGCAACAGGCATATCCATGGGAGTCCCGTGGCTATCCGATGGTGGAGCAGGTGGCGGGGCAGGTGTCGATGTTGCCTCCTGGCTGGAGGATCATCATCCTGATATGATCGTGGGATCGCGTCGGCGGACATGGTGGCGCGACAGAGACTTGACTCGGTTTGTTGGCGGCCAGCTGGCGAGGCGCGGCTTTTATAATGATGCGGACCGTTGCAGCGGAAAATTTATGCGAATGTGAGAGCCGAAAGAAAAGCGCGAAAAGTGCACAGCCAGAGAGAGCCAGAGTCAACAAAAGAGAGAGAGAAAAGGAGAACGCGAGAGGGGAGAGGGAAAGCGAAGAGGAGATCGCTTCACTTTCGATGACAATTCGAATCGTAATAAGCCATCGACGCACAACACGGCGTATGCGTGATAAGTTCGCCCATTATGAGCCACAATGGGTGGAAAAGAGAGAGAGAGCCAGCCCGGCGGGACAACTGGTTTTTATTGGCTTCAGTTTTAGTTTGCCAGCTGCCACTTTGATGGCCAATTAAGCCATAAGCCATGAGCCAAGCCAAGACAATCCAAACACACGGCTCATACAGTTCAATGAAATGAAATGTTTGCCGGATCCCCGGCAGTGAGAGGAGGTAACGATCGTAATACCCGTAATTGACTTGTAAAATCCTTGCCACCAAAGGCATTTATTGGGCTAAACGACAAGTGATAGCCCCCCGACCCCCTTTTCGGTGTGACTAAGCCACTGGGTGGGGAATGCGGCTAATAATTGTGGAAGCGGAAAAGATCCGTGTCCCAAGGACTTTATATAATTTTTATTTCCATCATTTTTCTGGAGTATATAAAAGATTATGAACATGGAAATTTGTATGCAGAAAAAGTCATAAATATATTTTGCAAATATATATATTTTTTTATGGGAAAGATTATAAAAATTTTTGTGGCATAAAAATATTACCTCATTATGGATTTTTTTCTAGACATTTCCTGAATACAAAATAAGTCTATGTAATATGTATTTTTTAGCTAATTTCTTGGTTTCGTTTTCTTTGAAATTTTCCTGAATAAATGAATTATTTTGTTTTATAAAATATATATAAAATGAAGCTTCTATTTTTCTTTGGTTTTCCCAAAAATTATCAACGCTAAAGATATATTTATTGGTTATATAAAATATGTTTCTTAATACTATTTAAAGATTAAAGTGGTTTCTAATTTGAGTTAAGAATATAGAGATTTTTCTACAACGATTTTTTATTTATAAATTTCCAAGATAATATTATTATAAATATTATAAAAATATTATTATAAATATTATTATAGAGGAAAGAAGGAATTTATAAATTAACTTTTGATAAATAAATATTTATACATATAAATTAAAATCCCAAAGAATTATTGCTGTACAGAAAAAGTACTCTGTACATTTTATTCAAAGGAAACTCATTCCATATAATAATTAGCTTTAAATTTAGGATTGATTTTTCACCAATAATATAAATGAGAGGAAGGGCTTGGTTCCGTTTGTAATATTTAATTTTGCCTAAAATAACCTTTGCGTATTTTTATTATAAAATCATATTGAGATATATATATTTTACTTATCTTAATAGATATATATATTAGAAATAATCCCATTAAAAGTTAATACAATCATGGAAGCAGGCAGCTGTAATTGATTAACACTTGTGACATCAAATAAACATATTGAAAAGTAAAGTATAGATATTTATGCAGATTTGATTTAAATCTCGATTAATCGGACTTGGTAGTTTCGGGGTATTTTTTTAACAACAACAAAAAAAATAATGTATATAAATAAATAAGTAAATGGAAACGAAAAGTAGCTTCAAGATGGAATCAGTGGTTGGTCGGCGGTTGGCTTCATGGTCACTGACTCAGTGCATAGTAATTAACAAGGAGTCAAGCATGGCCAAAAAACAAAAAAACAAAACAAAAACAACAGAAAATAAAAATAAAATAATAAATAAAAATATTGTAAGATAATGTATTTGCCAAGAGCCAAAGAGATTTATGATGATTTTAACCAGAGCTGAAGTTGGAGTTTCTCTGATTTTAATTTTGATACGAAGAACCCCTTAGGTGGCAGGCGGATGGATTATGGGGTTTAATATTGGCTTTATTGGCTTATGGGATTGGGCGTATTCCTGTTGATTGCTTTGGCTTTGACTTGGCGTATACGTGATTGGCTGGCCCACAGGGCGTATGATTTATATTTTAATATTCAGCAAGAGAAGCAAAGAAATGAAACTGCAACTGAAACCGAAGCACTTGCCACACTTAACAGCCAAAGCTAACGATAATGGCCGTAATAATAAAAGCGAAACAATTTTGCAGCAGCGAAAAAGCTGGCAAAGCGTTTCGGCCCCTCAGCAGCATGTGTGAAGATCAACAACCTTGCCAACATTTCGAATGCGATTATAGCCATGTTGCAGCGCCTGCCAGTTGCTGCGATTGCAATCCATGGCCCGTTAGGTGGCCAAAAAAAAAAAAACAAAAACGGTAAGAGACTCGGACAGATCCAGCTGCCAGCCAGAGGAGCTCACCAGCTCGAGGAGATGAAACTGTGGGAACAGGTTACTACTGAAGCTACAAAAAACTAAAGAACAGTTTTTAAGACTTTAAAAATAGAGAGGAAACAATAAAGGTTTGGAAACAAAGTAAGCTTAAAGAGAGAGGGGAGAATATTAAGATTATTGATTATTAAGGAATTATTTATGTTTATTAAACATATATTATCATATTTCAAAATATTATAGCTATTAATAAATATATAAATTCAAATTTAAACCCTTTATAAGCATTATTTTTAAACTTGTTTCTCTAAAGATAAGCTTGAAATTTAAATATAGGTAAAAATATACAGAATAATTTAAGTAAAATTTTAACATATAAAAGGCAAAATATTGATTTATATGAAATATTTAGAATTGTAATAAATAGTTTATATAAAAATTAATAAAATTATAATATATTTGAATACAAGCTTAACCTAAACTAGCTTTATTTTTAAACCGATTTAAAAATAAGCAAAAATACACAATAAAGTTTTAAAATGAATTTTTCAAATATAATAATAATAACATTAATAAAGACATTAAAAATACATAAAAGATTTATTATATATTATAAATAAGAATAATTATAATACGTTACAAACTTAAACCTTTTAATTTAGATATTTTTAAAGAATTTCCCCCACACTTCTCCTACTTTTCTCCCACTGTTCGTGTTAGCTGTGTAAAATGTTACGACTGGTCTCTGGCCCAGACTGCTCTCTCCTTCCCCTCGCCAGCTTTATAATTTGTTGCTACTCTCGGTGTTTTATGGTTCCATTGTTGGGGGCGAGATCATCGTTTAGATCATAATAAGGGCGGGGACTTCAAACGGAACGGAAGTCAAGTGATGAGATTCCGGACGGGGAAGAAGACACACCTAATACTAAAAAAACTTGGCAGGGCTTCCGATCAAAAAAACCGAGCAAAAACCGTGACAACAATGACAAGCAATTGCCAGACTTTCGATTATATACATCATTTCCCTATATCTATATTCCACAAGTGATATTTGGGCGGGGAAAGCACCCAGAGAGAAAGAAAGAGATCTCTGTTTAGATTGGAGGATCAACTGGGAATTCGCAGTTGAATCTCTTGAAAAACTCGCGGAAGTGTCTGCCTCGAAATGAAAGTGGACAGGCGCTGCCGCATTTCAAAATTATAGAAATTGGCACAACATTTACCCGACATTATTGCGGCAGCCTGATTATATGCTAATTGTTGGCCGCAGTAATCTGCAGTATCTGCTGTGCCTGGCATTTATTTTTACGTAAAAGTGTGGCATGTGGCAAGGAAGAGACTGCGGGAGTCCCATGTGAAAGTAAATTGCAGTGTTTTCAAACTGCATTAGATCACTGGAGCAGTGGACAAGCCACTTCCATCTACTTGTAAATATTTATAAGATTTTACCACATATCATATCTATTAAAATATCAAGTTAAATAAATTTTAAACAATATTTTTACATCAAATTTCTTCGTAATAAACCGGTGGCAATCCGGTGGGTCCATTTAACGACGGCAACGGTTCACATATATAAACTTGAGGTCCTCCCGAACGCTTGAAATAAAACGGTGGCATTATAAATGGTTGATTCGTATATCCTCCATCATAAAACATCTGATTCAAGGCAATGTTGCAGTGCAGCAAGTAAAGAGCAGTGACACCCAAGGCCACCAGGACGCTCACCGTGCACATCTTCACGATGGCCGTATTGAGGTGAATATAAATGGAGATCAGGTGCAGGATACTCAGAATGAAGGCGTGCTCTGCCTCGTATCTCATTATCGGTTCCTTCAAGAAGAAAAAAGCAATCAAAGAACCAAGACAGATAATGCTGGCCACACCATAGAATCCAGCTAGCACCAGGACATGTGAGTGATTGTTAATCTGGCAACAGAAACACGCAAGGAAACAGCAGATGGCCAAAGTTAAAAGCAACTCCAAGATCTTGAACACAAACCATCCTTTCTTCTTCACCATGTTGGCTTGGAAAATATATAGAAATTTGGAAAATTATAAAAATAAATTGAAAATAAATTGTGGATACAAATTCACGCTGTGATACAGGCTGTCTACCGATATAGAAAGCTGACAGTAAAGGCAAAACTTAGTTGAGAGTTGTACTTTGGTCCTATTTTTCTGCCTTCTGCTGTAATAGATTTTAAATCGATAAAAATCCATATTTTTTTAGCTCTACTCTGAAATCCATTTCCTATTTTTAAAGACAGTTCAAAAGCTAACCTTTCGTGGTTTTTAAATCGCAATAAATCTTCCTGAAATCAATAACTTTTCATATAAAAGCTAGTTTTTCCTCTGTTACCAGTAATTTCCTCTTCGATTTTCCCCCTCAGCTGTGGCGTGTCAATTTGCAATTTAAGCTGTTTTCTTACCTGAAAAATATTTCTGTTACGATTCCAGCCATATCTTTTGGCACTCAACACTCGAGGTATGCTGGGGAATCAATGATATTTTTATTATATATTATTTTTATGGGTTTCGTGCGTGACTTCCGTGAGTTGCCCAATAAAAGTACATTTTTATTTTAATATTAGTGTTTTTCGTTTCATTTCATTTAATTGCATAAAAATACAGGTATATGAGTAAGTTCAAGAAGCACTTTTTTCAATTACGGACTAAATATTGCACACATTGGATCAGCAGCACATTGTCTTGGTTAAACAATAATACAAAAAATAACACAAACACAAACAATAAAAAAAAAACACAAGTCTAAATGTCGTACGAAATAATGAAAAGCGAATGAACCCTGTCCGAGCGAGAGAAATGTTGCATACTCTCGGGCTTTCCCCCGATGATTTTTACCCCAAAAGTATGCCTCGGTTGAAAGGCTCGTGGACAGGCTTTTGAATGAGTTGAAGCTGGCGGGGAGGCCTCCTCCAGCCAGGGAATAAATACTAATGGACGGGTTTTTCAGGCACAAGAAGCAACCACAATTGTGTTAACAATAAGAGTAAGTCCGGGAGGGGCACTTACTGGAAGATAACTGAGCTAAGGGATGGTTTTTTTCTAATATGAGATGCTGGGAAGTTGTAAATATAATTTGAGATTTTAAATCGCATTGGAAGGTGTCTAAAAGTATGCAATTCATTTTATATAAATCACTGGCAAGCATTAATTACAAAAATTTAGTTTTTGAAGTTTGTAAAACTCGTGGAAATTGCTTTGATAAAATGTTGAATAAAGAAATGTAAATTTTTACAAGAACTAGAGATTTGAAATCGCCTTAAAAGGTGTTTAAAAATATACCAAAAAATCTCTTTTTGAATCATTTGTAATCATTACTTCTTTAAACTTGGTTTTTTAAGCTTTGTAAAAATCATAGAAATTGATTTTAAGAAATATATAAAAAGAAAGTATAGATTTTTACAAGAAACAGATATTTGAAATCGCCTTAAAAGGCAGTCAAAAGTATGCAACATTTTTAAAAATATTTTTACCTAAGAGTTTATATAATTTCTAATAAGGGAAAAGTCACATCTCTCTCAAATGTATCCATCTTTTTCAGTCAGTGAAGCTCCTAGTCAGTGCACCCTTCCCCATCTCCTTCAGGATCTCAGCCCTCGAGCAGCTGCGTCGTCTTGTACTCCACAGCAGATCCCATTTCGGCGCCCAGCTTCTCCCGCACATATTCCCTGATCTGCTGCAGCCTCTTGTCCCCGGCATGCATTGATTCCGCCGCTGCAGCTGCCGGCGCTGGCGCTGGAGCTGGCGCTGGTGCCGGCTCTGCCTTGGCGGCTCTCTTCCCTTGACGCATCTTCAGTCCATGGCTGTGGGCATGATAGTTGAAGGGACGCTCTCCCTCTGGCGGCGGCGGTGGCTCCAGCTCGGTTCCAGCTTCATGCTGCTCCTGTTCCTGCTCGGGGATGTGCTGATGGTGATGCTGCTGCTGCTGCTGCTGCTGTTGATGGTAGGGATATGGATTGAAGATGACCTTGGTGTGCGTGGGCCTGGGATTGTTCTCTGTGATGGGTAGACTGTGCTCCGGCTCGGGTTCCTGCTCGGGAGCCGATGGGGCTTCCGCTTCTGGAACATAGATGGGCTGCTGCTGCTGCTGATGTTGATGCTGCTGCGGCTCCGGCTCCGGCTGGGTCATGGCTATCAGGTAGAGCTGTGGCTGCTGCTGCAGATGTGACTGGGGCTGAGCGTAGTAGAACTGCGTGGGTTGCTGGTAATCCATGGGTGCATAGTACTGCTGCTGCGGCTCATAGTGCTGCTGCGGCTGTTGCTGGTGGAGATGCAGCTGTAGCTGCTGCTGCTGCTGCTGCTGCTGCTGCTGCTGCTGCTGGTGATGATGGTGTCGCCCCTTGTAGCTCTGGTAGACATCATCAATGGGTGCATATTGCACTGGAGCTGGTGTGGGCGCCAGCTGGTGGGCATAGCTCACATCCTGATGATAGGTAGCCGGCTCTGGCGGTCCATACTGCTGGGGCTCTGCCACATGTTGCTGCTGATGCTGCTGCTGCTGCTGTTGCTCTGCCTCCTGCAGCAGGCTCAGGTACTGGGCTGCCCGAATTTCCAGGTACTGCTGCAGTAGGGTCTGCAAATGGGCGGCGTACTTGGCGGGTCCGGGTATTCTCAGGACAATCACCGGTTCCTGATAGCCAGCACCACCCACTGTTTGATGGTGTCCTTGCCCTTGGTGTCC
The DNA here is from genome assembly GCA_008042575.1 of Drosophila watanabei. NCBI lineage: Eukaryota > Metazoa > Arthropoda > Insecta > Diptera > Drosophilidae > Drosophila > Drosophila watanabei. Next base: position 7,190 of record VNJS01016522.1, on the reverse strand, counting down.
CTCGGCCTCATCCTGAGGCAAATCTATTTGCGGCTGCTCTGGGGCTGTGTGCGTCTCATAGCTGGTTTGCGGCTTCAGCTCGTAGGAGTACGAGGGCTCAATGGTGACGCTGGTCACCTCGTGTTTATGATGTTGATGCTGCTGCTGAGGCTGCTGTGGCAACTCCTCCTGATGCTGATGTTCCGGCTCTGGCTCTGGCTCCTGCTCCTCGGGCAGCGGCTGGGGATGGGCAAAGCCCGAGGGTATATCGTGCTGCGAGTAAGGATAGAACATGAACTTGGGCGGCGTATAGTCATATCCAGGATGCGAGTAGCCATATCTGTAGGTAAAGCACAAAAATGTATCTTCTTTTGAATTATTGAATCCCCCTTTTTCCCCACTCACCCCAAGTCCCCCTCGATGGTCCGCTTGCTGTTCTTGCCACCGCCGCTGCTGCTGCCGGTAGAGTTGTCACGCTCCACCTTGATCTTGATCTTGTCGCCATGCAGCTTGAACTGCTTGTCCAGTTCCTTGATGAACTCCAAATCATCGGCGGGCAGGTTGCCAAAGGACTCGGTCAAGGCTGGAGCGGGAACGGTAGCGGAAGACTTTTTGTTGCTCCTGCTGCTCCCGGCTGCCTTGACGATCTTGACGCGCGGCTTGCTGGGCTTTGTGGTGGACACACGGCTGGAGGGGGAGATACTGCTGCTGCTGCTGCTGCTGCTGCTGCTGCTGCTGCTGCTGCTGCTGCTGCTGCTGCTGCTGCTGCTGCTGCTGATGCTGCTGGTGGCGAGAGGCGTCTTGGTGGGTCGCTTCTTCAGCGTTGTCACCTTCTTGGGGAAGCCACTGCCCTTGGCGTTAGTCTCCGATGTGCTCAAGCCGCTAGCCAGGCACAGCAGAGCACTCAGGGTGCCCTGAAAATACAAAATAATACTCATTATTTTCTCAATTTTGGGAAATATTAAATGTAACATGTTAACTTAATAAAAAGTAGCACAGAAAAGTTTTCCGAATTGAAATTTATGCACTTTTGGCAGAGTTATGATTGATTTTTATGATTCACAGTAAAACTGCAAGGTTAACATCGGGTTCCCGAAGATAGCTTCCTTTCTTGTTATGCTTTATTTTATATATTTCGAGGAAAGAAAACAGAAACTTGACATACTAAATACTAAGAACATATTGCTAGGAATATATTGCTAAGAATATGTTGCTCGGCAAATGTTGCTAATAAAATATTGCTAAAAACAAGTTGAGAAACTTGATACTAGCAAAACACATCGATTTTTTCTTTATTGTTTTATAACTGCAAATTTTGCAATAAAAAACTTGAATAAAAAACAAGAAAAATACAAAAAAAATCGCTTACAATTAAAGCAACAAGTTCTGAACTCTGTGAACTCAATTTGCTTACGTTCGGACCATCAAGTTCATAGTTGCAATTTACCAAATCTCTTTTATATATATTTTTCTTTTGGCATTATAACTTGGATTGTGCAAATCGGAGGCTTTTGTTTTGGCCCGATCTTTGTTCGGGCCTTTGTTCAAGGTGAGAGGCGAAGACAAACCAAAAAAAAAAAAACTACAAAAACAATACAGAAACGCAAGTAACAAATGACAACAAACTGCACACACAAAGGCTGTTTTGTGGACCATCATCATCGCTTGGTCTCAATTTCGCTCTCAATATCGATCGTAAACCAATCGATATTCGAACACACGACCAAGGGGTTTCACATTTGACATTTCATCAAGCCAAACTGCTCGCCATCTGTTTATATTGCTTCTGCTTCTTCATCTTTTTTTTAGTTTGTGTTTGTGTTGTAATTGAATCTTGCTGCGGTCGCGTTCGTGTCTTCAGTCTTTCGTTTTTTTGCGCTCGTTATGGAGTTCGTGTCTTGAGTCTTTCGATGGTGACAGATAAGCTAATAATGCGTCAAATCGGTGACAATTAACTGAGCGATAGTGATTGTAGGGCAGCAGGTTGGGCATAAGGTTATGTCAATGGTAATTAATTCAAGAACTGAAGGAAATTATATATAATTTTAATAATTTAAATAAAAGTAATTAATTCAAGAACTGAAGGGAATTATATATAATTTTAATAATTTAAATAAAAGTAAATAATGGAATAAGCAAATAAATAAAGAAATAAATATGGAAATTCGTAAATAATTAGGGAAATAAATAAAAGACTACATAAATAAATGAATGTATATATATAATTAAATACTTAATCAAAAAATTCAACAAATTAAGAAAATACTAAATAAATACATTTATACGAAAGTTAATACAGAAATAAATAAAGAAAAAACTATGAAAATAAATAAGTAAACAAATAAAGGAATAAATAAGTAACAAAACAAATGATAAACGAAATAAATAATAAATTAATAAATACAGAAGTAAGTAATTAATAATGAAAAGAAGTAATAAATAAGAAAATAAAAAATAATCTAATAAATTTATAAATCAATATAAATTTTAGTGATAAATAAAAAAATATATATATAACTGAAGAAATATATATTTGAATATATAAATGAATGAATAAATCAATAAATAAAATCAATAAATCTCAAAAGAAATCAATAAATCACACGATTAAATAAATATATAAGTAATATGAAAATAATAGTAATACATCTATTAAAAAAATTAATTAAAAAATTGAGAAAAAAATAAATCAATAACTAATTAAACAAACAAGTAAATAAAGAAGAAACTTTTAAGTAACTTTTAAATACTAGTTTAAAAATGAAACTAACCAATCTGATGACATTTATCATCATCATAGTTCCAAATATACCTTTAAAATCTAAAAAAAAAAGTAGTTTTTGCTTTAAAAACTATTTTTTAATTAAAGTTAACCCAATTTTCTTATCGAAATCATCTGCTTTGGTATGATTGCGAGAGCACTTTAATTATTGCAAAAGTAATTTGCATTAATTGATGCAATCGAAAGCATTCCACGCCTCTCCCCTTCGCCTTTGCTATTCGAGCCATGTTTTCCAGTTGGCCAGCAATAAATTCGCCTATGTGGCTGGATAGTTGCTTTTAATTGCATTTTGTCACTCAATTATCCCGGCAAGTGTGTGTGTGCAAGTGTGTGTTAACCAAAAGTGGGACAGTGTGTCAAGTCGAGTCGAGTCATTTTAATAGCCGCTGCCTGGGTTGGCTTATGTAGCAGTTGTTATTTTGGCCGTTAAGCAGGAAGACTTTTTCGGCAACAACATCAGGCAACAAAGGCTTACATTTCGGTGAATTTTTTTAGTGTTTCAGTGTTGCCAGTTTTGTTGTTATTTTTGTCAAATGCTATAGCATTTGCTGTGGGAGCACAGAAGAGTTGCCTAGCCAAGCTCGGCTTTATGTAAGCCCCTCGTCCAGCAGCGGCAACTCGTTGGATCTGTCTTTTTCGCATTGATTTATCTTCGAGGCTCTAACTATTTTCTGTAATAACTTAATTTAATTGCAACGAGTTCGCCTTTCTCTTTTTTTTTGTTTGTCCGTATTTATTTATTTTTTTGCGAAAGAATTTGCTGTGGGTGATACTTTCTCGGAAAAATCTGGAGGAAAACCTGAGGGGAAATCACGGCTAACGATCGTCACGCAACGCGTGCAAATTAGTCGGACTCGGTTTGCGTTGCGTTTTTGTTTTCTTTCCTTTTTTTTGGTTATTGTTTCCCTCGTTTTGCTTTCAATGTTGCATCATCTGCAGCAGCAGCAGCAGCAGCAACAACATCAAAGCCAAGCACAACAATAAAATGTAAATTAGACAACTGCAGATTATCCTGCCTACCAGTGAGCCCCATCTCCTCCTTCTTCTCCCCCTGCATTTGGCGAGTGTAATAACTTTATGTAACCTCATGAGCGGCGACCACAAAACGAGTTCTTCTCTAGCCCCGCTCGAGTTTTTCCAGCACTGTGATGAAAAGCTGGGGAATTTTCTAGGTGTATGCATAACTATATAAGAATGAATATGAATAAATTAAAGTTTAGGTAAATATACAATTGGTCAAGTCTGAAAACCATTATGTTAGTTTTTTTAATTGTAAATATTTCAGAAATGCTTTGTTCCATTTTTCGTTTTTCTATAATCCTTAAAATCTTTGAAATGTTTAAAATTAATGTAATTTAATTTAAGTAGTTTTGGTATTTTATAAATTATTATTTTTCAGTTTCAGAAAAATTTAGGAGCTAGAAAAAAAAGTTAACTAAATATTAGTGAAGATTTCCAAGATCAATGAGATTTTTTGGAATCTGTTGAGGAGATATTTATCACTATATTTTATTTATTATTTACAATTATATTTAACAGGTATTATTTTATATTTAAATATTTAATCATACGATTTAATTGATATTTGCCATTTTTTATGACCATATCTTAAATTCTTAAAGAGAATTTTTAGACATATGTTAAGTCTTTAAGCAAGCTTTTTTTATTTATTAAATAAATATATCAATTAATCAAATATTTAATGAATTATTTATTAATTTAATTTTATATATTTATATTGAGACAAAATATCATTAATATAATTTTAAGTAATTCAAATTACTCTAAAGTGTTATAGTGAAATATTAAAAAGTGGTTTAAATATTATTGCAATTGGCACAATTTTCGTTTTGGTTTTTATAAATAATACTTAACGATTATTTGATGTATTTATTATGTCATTTATTTATTTTATTATTTATTTATTTTATTATTTATTTATTTTATTATTTATTTTTTTTCTAGTTTTTTTTATTTATCATTTATTTATATTAATTAAATAATATAAATTATTCGTATTTAGTTAATCTATTTAACATCTGTTTCTACCCATAGAGCATTTTTCGGCCATTCATTTATCTTAATTTATAATTAATTTTCCTTGACTTTGCCCAAGGCTTTTCCTGTGTTCTTCACTAACTCTTCTCACTAAATTTAAACAAAATATTGATTAAATAATTGGACAACTATATTAACTAATTAAGTTTAAAAATAAAGCCTAAAATGCTGAAGGCAAAAAAGTAAACTTATAAGCATGCCTTTTGGCTTTACTTTTAAACTATTTCCATAGTCTTTTACGATTTTTCTTAAACTGTATTAAAATAGTTACCCCTTGAATAGGTAATTTTCCGCCCCCTTAACTCTCTCAGTGTAGGCAATTTGCGTAAACGGATTGCCTGGTGGCAGGCAATCCACTCGGCGTGGAGGGACTTGACCGCGGTGAGGGGTACTCAAGCCCGTCCAATTAGCGGGCGATAAGCGACTGACTGACCCAGCGGCTGGCTGGCTGGCTCCCTCTCAGCACAATGATGGACACGATGGATGCGGACATGGACACAGGGACAAGGGCAGTGTCAAAGCTGCAGCGGCAGCGGCAGCGAAGCGAATAGGTCAAGATTGTATCTTGTATCTGTTAGATACTAAACACACAGAGAGGTGAGTTCATTGCATCCAGGTTGAGTGAACTGCAGTGCTGCGGTGGCAGCCACTTTCCCAGGCTACCAAGCCGGCTCTGCAACTGCACCACCTGAATGCAAATCAATTTGTCAGCCGCCTCGCAACTTGTTTCCTTTTTTTTTTAGAGTTTTTTTTTTGCGAGCAATCCACTAAAAAAATTGCACAATTCGATGGGGGTGCGTCTGATGCCTGATCTCTCGACTGATTTCCGGGTCCCAGATTATTGTGCAATCTTACAGCTCACAGCTTCCAGCTTCCAGCTTCCAGCTACTATTACTTACCAGTATCAAAGCCAGTCTCATGGTCGTCGCCGCAGGTTCTCACACAGCTTGTGTGTCTTAATTTATTATTATTTATTACTTTGATTGCACTTTAGTTCCGTTTAGTCTGCTTTTTCTTTCTTTCTTGGCACAACAAAAAAAGTATAGGAATTTTTCAACACAACCGCTTTTAAGGGGGGGTATTTTTATATATTTATTTTTTATATAATTTTGTTATGAGGGATTTTTTTTCGTTGGGGATGCGTCTGCTCGGTGCTCGGGAGTGAGTTCGGGAGGCGATGCCAGCGTTCAAAAGTCGCGCCTCTTACTGCGGATGGCGCTGGCGATGCTCGTGGTTTTTATATGGCCGTCACAACAGCAGCCACAACGGCAGCAACCACTTCGTCTTCGGGTTGCATCAAGAGCTGGATTCGCACTCGGATTCGGATCGCAGTGGGAACACGTACACGCAGAAAAATAATAATACAATATTATTTATTTATTAAAATTTGAAGATCCGATTTAAAAACATTTTAAAATGTAAGCGTTTAATACTAATAAAAAGTTTAAAAAATAATACAAATAATTTTAAAATTTTGATGATGCCTTTTAAGCTATAGTTAAACTATCAAAAGGTCCAAATATAAAATTAAATGGTAAATTTTAAATAAATAAATTGTACATCCCACAAAATGTAATGTTAAGATCACTAATAGTGCTGTAAAATGCATAAAATAAATAATAATAATAATAAAATAATAAATAAACTATTTAAAAAAAGCGGTATATAAATTATAATGCCTTTTAAGTTATAGTTAAACTATCAAAAGATCCAAAAATAAAATTAAATGGTAAATTTTAAATAAATAAATTGTACATCCCACAAAATGTAATGTTAAGATCACTAATAGTGCTGTAAAATGCATAAAATAAATAATAATAATAATAAAATAATAAATAAACTATTTAAAAAAAGCGGTATATAAATTATAATGCCTTTTAAGTTATAGTTAAACTATCAAAAGATCCAAAAATAAAATTAAATGGTAAATTTTAAATAAATAAATTGTACATCCCACAAAATGTAATGTTAAGATCACTAATAGTGCTGTAAAATGCATAAAATAAATAATAATAATAATAAAATAATAAATAAACTATTTAAAAAAAGCGGTATATAAATTATAATGCCTTTTAAGTTATAGTTAAACTATCAAAAGATCCAAAAATAAAATTAAATGGTAAATTTTAAATAAATAAATTGTACATCCCACAAAATGTAATGTTAAGATCACTAATAGTGCTGTAAAATGCATAAAATAAATAATAATAATAATAAAATAATAAATAAACTATTTAAAAAAAGCGGTATATAAATTATAATGCCTTTTAAGTTATAGTTAAACTATCAAAAGATCCAAAAATAAAATTAAATGGTAAATTTTAAATAAATAAATTGTACATCCCACAAAATGTAATGTTAAGATCACTAA